>JAFBJW010000794.1:1163-23467 GCA_016785235.1 Pseudorhombus dupliciocellatus
TCCAGGATGCTCTTTTCACTCTGCATCCGCTGCATCGTCCCTGTAGAACTGGGGTCCATGATCAGCACGTTCTGACTACCAGCTCTGCCGAACTTACAGTCACTCTTTCTGGAGTCAGTCGTCCTGCACACCTCGTAGTTGTACACGTGTTGGAGAGTCCCTGTCCCCAGAGTGTCTGAGTAACGTGGTGGATAATATGGAATCACAGGCAGATTGGACTGATACAGGACGCGAGACTGTCTCCACCTGTAGATCTTCACCGAGATAATAACCACTACACACGTGATGAAGAGGAAGGACACTACAGCCAGAGCCAGCACTAAGTAAAAAGTCAGGTTGTCGTTGTACTCCTTGTCGTGCGGAAAGTCCGTGAACTCCGACAGCACTTCCGGGAAGCTGTCCGCCACCGCCACGTTCACAACCACTGTCGCTGAACGAGAGGGCTGCCCGTTGTCCTCCACTATAACAGTCAGTCTCTGTTTCACTGCGTCTTTATCAGTGACTTGGCGGATAGTTCTGATCTCTCCATTCTGTGAGCCCACTTCAAACAGCGCCCTGTCTGTGGCTTTCTGCAGTTTATAGGAGAGCCAGGCATTCTGTCCAGAGTCCACATCCACAGCCACCACTTTAGTGACCAGATAGCCCACATCTGCTGAGCGAGGCACCATCTCAGCCACCACAGATCCCCCAGTCTGGACTGGGTACAGAACCTGAGGGGGGTTGTCGTTTTGGTCCTGGATCAGGATTTTCACGGTCACGTTACTGCTGAGTGGAGGAGAGCCTCCATCCTGAGCTTTGATAACGAACGTCAGTTCTTTGATTTGTTCATAATCGAATGGACGAACTGCAGAAACGACTCCGGTTTCAGCATTAACGGAAACATACTGAGATACTGGAGAGCCACCAATCTCACAGTCTTCCAAAATATAAGAAACACGTGCGTTTTGGTTTTCATCGGGGTCTTTAGAGTGAACTCTAAGAACAGAAACGCCCGGGGAGTTGTTCTCTGCTGTGAATGCACTGTAAAGGCCTCTTGTGAAGACGGGGGCATTGTCATTAACATCTGAGACCTTTAAATGAAACGTTCTTTTAGCTGAGAGGGGAGGCGAGCCTGCATCTGCCGCAGTGACAGTGATGTTCCACTCTGACAGATTTTCACGGTCTAACGGGGCATCAGTTATCAATGTATAATAATTTCTAACATTGGATTTAACTTTAAAAGGGACGCTGCCTTCGATCGTGCACCTAATTAGACCGTTGTCACCCGAATCAGCGTCTTTAACATTAATTATGCCAATGGTGGTCCCAGAAGGGGAGTCTTCGGAAACAGAACTGGTGAATGACATTACGTTGATGACCGGAGCGTTATCATTTACATCTATAACCTCAATTTCAACTTTACTTGAATCTGTTAGTCCTCCTTGATCTTTTGCCTCCACTCTGAACTCAATTTTTTTTTCTTTTTCAAAGTCGATTTCCTTTGCCACATAAACCCTCCCCGTAGCCTCATCTATGTCGAACAAATCAACTATTCCTGCTTTGGATTTGGAGAAAAAATATGTTACTCGGCCGTTTAAACCGCTGTCTGCGTCGCTTGCATTGACGGTAACAATAAGAGTTCCCCGAGGTGCGTTTTCTATCACAGAGCCCTTAAATATCAATTGATTAAACACAGGAGCATTATCGTTAGCATCTAAAATGTTAACGTCTATATTTACTGTACCGGATCTCTGTGGATTTCCTCCGTCCACTGCCAACAACTTTAGCGACAGGCGTGGCTGTTCTTCTCTGTCTAATGATTTCTGAAGCACCATTTCAGCATATTTACTGCCATCCGGATTAACGTGTTGTTTCAGCGCAAAATTGTCGTTGGGGGTTAAAACGTAGTTCTGTAGACCATTTGGCCCAACGTCAGCATCGTCTGCAATCTCCAGAACAAAACGGGAGCCGAGTGCGGCTGATTCGCTTATTTCGAATTCCTGATGGATGTTTTGAAAAGTGGGAGCGTTGTCGTTTACGTCCAGTACCTCTATGGTCACAGGGTGCAGCTCCATGGGGCTTTCCAGTAAAATCTCAAAGGTAAAGCTACACGGTGTCACGTCTCCACACAGCTGCTCTCGGTCTATTCGCTCATTGACGACCAAAGTCCCTTTGTCTGTCTTCAGCTCGGTGTACTGAACGCTGTCTCCGGTGACGATGCGGGCCCGACCAGCACGAAGCCTTTTAATATCCAAACCCAGGTCTTGTGCGATGTTACCGACAAGCGAGCCCCTTTTCATCTCTTCTGGGATCGAATACCGGATCTGTCCCTCCGTTTGAAGAGCAAAAATAAGATGCAACAGAAAGGCACACGCTGCCCCGCGCGATCTCCCAAAGAAACGCCATTTTACTCCGTCTCGATGGTTTTCTATAAAGGCCATTTGGGCAGGACGTCTGAGCAAAACAGACAGATCTCAACGAAGTGAGAAAATTGCGCTGGACTGATATAGATCCTCGATTGCAGTTTAATTCAACCGTGTAAGAACACCAGCTCGTATGAGACGCAGATCATCTCCTCCTGTAAAACGCAGGGAGGCAACGACACCGCCCGCAACCAAAGGTTGAATAGATTTACCAGGCAACAGCGTCACTTAGAGGATAAAACGCGGACATTACAGAACCAGTCATCATATGAGGACTTTTTTGATGATATTCTCGACAACGGCTACGACACACGGCAATAAATATTCGTGTGCAGTAAGATTGTGATTTTTTTAAATTATTTGAGATGTATTAATTCCGTCTAATTGTGTAATGTCACTAAAACGTGATTTTGTCCCTATTAAAGAACACAAGGACAGTAATGAATGTCATCGTTAACAAAAAAAAACACTAAACACATAAATAGACAATCTTACTCTGTCACCAATGTCACACAATGTATAGAATGTGTATAAATAACCCATTATTATTTACTACCTAATGTTATAATTGGTATAATTATTATTACTTGAAGTAGTCGTAGAAGAAGAAGCCACAATGTGACGCAATAGTCAGATTCAGCACCATGGATAGAGCAATGGCAGACGAGCAGTCATTTCAGCATGTTGCGCTCCAGGGTGATTTCTGGGCGCATCATTTTTCTCTGGTGTGGCGCTTTTGTCTCCATGATAAGGCCACGGTTATACAGTCTCCTTCGGCAATAGCACCACCAACAGTTTTTTAAGTTAAACAACGTCACTGAACCGCGGGATCAATGACCCACTTCCTGTCTATAGTCAAAAGTATCACAGCCTCACCTCCTGTCTGTCCTGCCTGTAATTTAGTGGATGTGCGACATCCAAATGCAGCAGCTTCTAAAGGGATATTCAATTTTTTACTCTGAATCGGTTTGGGTGCAGTTTAAGAGCAAACACACATCTAGACCCCACTTATTTTTTTTCTAAAGGCAACAGCTCCCTCGTGTCAGATGTGAGGAAGTGATCTGCACAATATTTCACAGCACTGTAATAATATGGATGGACAGATGTGCATGTGTGCACAGACAGATAGATGAGTAAGATAGACAGGGCGATAGATGGATGAGAAGGGGATGAACAGACTGATAGATAGGTGGATAGATAGTCAATCCCTTCTCTCATTAACCAGTCCAACTGATAAATCCAGTGACCTACATTTGAGCGGAGGAATTAACATCTAGTGCAAAGCTCATTCACAAGCAAGAGCAGATACACACACATCTCTATGTCCCTAAAACACGATGTCTGCATGAGTCGGGAAAACCGGTTTAGAGGTCAGGATTTCGCATTTGGTCATGCTCTCTCATGTGCACACACACACATACACACTCCGTGCCTGAAAGCACTCGACGAACAGGAAAAAACACATTCCGCACATCGTGATTGTGCATTATTCAGGGAATGACTGCAGAGCAGCAGCCACATGAATTAATATTTATGTAATTTAAAGCCCACAGGGGGCAAATCACACAGCACACACCAACAAGGCGGGACTGCACTGCAGCTGCCTGTTCTGTGTTCCAACAGCGTTCAGTCTTGCAGGACTAAGAAATGTTCGGCATAAACACTCCTAACAGTGTATGTTGTTTTCAACAAGGATTCCATGTGATGAAATAATACAGAATGGAGATGGAAAATGGTCTGAAGCTAAGTTTGGGTCAACTGTGTATCATGGGAGTTCTGTGTTGATGAGGCTGTGGCAGCAAAGTAATAGGGAAAAAGTGCATGTGTGAATGTGTGAATAAAATGAGTGGGTAAAGATATCTGTCTTACCTGTTCAATCAAAGTAGACACGGCATTTCAGGAGAGCAATGTGGGGAGAAAAGAGAAAGGAAAAAAAAAAGAAAACAGTTAGTATGAATCCCAATAAAACCCAATCAGATTTTGACATCATTCCATAACAGTTGCATGGACCATATTGTTGAGTGACTACATGGCATCATGTTTTAGAGAGCAAGTGGAAATATATATATTACAAACATAACTTAAAGGGAGTCACTGAGGATGCTCTGAGGATGAGACATGCATTGTGCCAGCAGTTTTCCAACATTTCATCCCTTACATGGCACAACATGTGTCTGTTTGTAAAAAAGAAACTGCTCAGTATTCTAAAACACTGGAGACTCAGTGATGCTTGTGTTAATTGCCAACAGCCATTTTGTTGACATACTTTTTGATCATGCTCCAGTGTTGTCAAACACATTGCTTAAACAGTGTTTAAGCATGACCCAGATAACGTTTAAAAAAAGATTAAGCACTGCTCGGTGTTTTTTTTTCTTTCTCTTCTTCCCCAGCTGAAATTAGGAGCTGGAATGGGCCCACAGCTATAACACCAAAGAGAGCACACATGGATTCACATTCAAGTTCTATTGCTGACAAATCATATCTGCTTCACTGCCATGACAGAGTCAGCAGCAGGCAGGGACAGACACAAACAACCATCTGACCGTGGAATTCGACTGTGACCACTGACCTGAATATAGTATATATTTTTTTCATAATTGTTGTATTTTTTTTGTATGTAATTTTTTAATTGCATGTTTACTAATGTATCAGTGTATTATAAAGCTGATTTAAAGAAACAGCATGGGGTTAAAACTAAGCAACTGTTTTATCTGTTGTGAATTGTAATTTCGTATTATTGATTCTAGAACTGCTACTCCCACCTCCCATTCATATTTTTACTGAACACTAAATCGAGATGGGCATGTGGTCCATGTTTGCACCTGCAGAGGAATTGTTTTTTATATGGCCATTGATTATTTGAGTAAATAAACAAAGACCTTTACCTAACATTTCTTACTATATGTCAGTGGACAATTATCTGTGATAATCAAAGTGAAAAGCTTAAAACAGCCACAAAGTTATGGTTGAAGAGAAAATATTTAGCAAATATATAGAAGTGTTGTCTAAAATATAAATAATATAAAACTGAACTATGTCAAATTATGTAGAGAAGGTTAGATTGAGTTCAAGTCATGTTACAAATTCTCGCTGCTCTTTCAAGAAAAAGAGCATGTTGCAAATAATTAATGGAAGCTTAATGAGTGACAGAAGAGAGATCTGTAAATGTATAGGAACTACACACATAAAACAGCCCTATACCTCTTTTAATAATTTACATAAAAAATGAGAAATCAGTTATCGGTCTTCAAACAGTCTTTTTTATGTGAATGCATTCATTCTTGGTGAATCTGTTATACTGTATGCTGTGGTTAGGGTGACCACCTGTTTCTGTTATTGAGCCTAACTCACGTCCTTCACGGCTTCTGTGCAGCAGGGCATGGAGGAGTATACCACAATCATCTCATCACATTTATTTTTCATCAGAAACAAACAGTCTGTTCAAACACTGTTCAAGTCATTGGGCAAAAGTTTTGGCTTTAATATCCATTCGTCATTTTCAAAAACTGAAGTGGGTGCATTCCAGGGGAAAACAGATTGTTTCACACAAAAAAGATTCATAGACAAGTTTACCACAGGCAAAACAACAAGTGGATTATATTCTGTCAACTGTATCACTTTCAGAAGACATCAAAGTAAATATAGTCAGAGAGCTCTACCATGCATGTTAAATGTAAAATAGAACAACAATATGTGAGTTGTCATATTAATCGTCTTGAAGTACTGATTAACTGACATATTTGATATTAATATATGATGAGATTTGATCAAAGAGATACTGCTCATGCTTATGTTTTTACTAATACTCTATAACCATCTGTTTGGACTGTTATGGTGTGGCAGCAATTTGTATCTGCCCATAACAAATCAGAGGAAATGACAGAGTGCAATCATAAAAATATGCAGGCAAACAAAACAGATTTGAATGAAGTTACGCTTTTTTCAACCAGGTGACAGAGCTAATACTGTAAAGATATTCCAGAAGATAGGTTAAGATCACATTTATGCTCCAGGTCAGAGTTCAGGGAAGTAGGAATGAGGTCATACACAAAACTCCAAGACCATTACAAAACATTATGAAGAACTAACATCATTTTCATCCAAATACCTGTAGAAAAGTGAACTTAACAATGGGATGGATTTCACTAATAATTCTATTCAACCTTCACAAATAAATAATAGGATTCTAATGAATTGGACAGTCAGAAGGTGCTTGCTTTATTTGACTGTATATTTACTCTATGTTATGCTCGATTCTCACTTGACCACATAGCAAGTCTGAGGGACTCCTGCCCTCACCTTCAGACTAGCTCTGTCTGCACTAGTGCGCCTCAGGGTGTTTTTCTGATAAGCTGCACTTCTTTTCTTCAGAGTGTCAGTGTCTGTATTTCCACCAAAACGGAAGTCACCTCTCCATGAGCCAGTTGTCAGAAAGGAATCATAGCGATCATCATTCAACAGGGTCCCGCAATGACTGAAGTCTGTAAAACTTGGGGGGTAGTAGGTCGTGGGGAAGACCGGGAGACTGGCAGTGGTTGAACGGTAAACATAACTACGCCGGCACAGTTTAAAATAAAACACTCCAGTGATTAAAAGTAGGAAAAGGATAGAAACGGTTGACAGAGCGATGATCAGGTAGAGCGTTAAGTTATCACTCTCCTGTGATTCATCAACAAACTCAAAAAGTTCGTTTAGGACAGGCAGGCCGTCACCAATCGCTATGCTCACTGTAGCTGTGGCAGAAAGAGATTCTGGCCCATTGTCCGTGATCAAAACGACAACAGTCTGTTTGGGTTCATCGTCCTCCATGAATGGTCGCGCTGTTCTGATTTCTCCTGTGTGCAGACCCACCATGAACAGGCTAGGCCGTGTTGCTCTGATTATTCTGTAAGAAAGCCAAGCGTTGTGGCCAGAGTCAGCATCCACAGCTACCACTTTAGTGACCAGGTAGCCTCTGGGCGCTTCAACCGGCACCATATCTTCAACGATGAACCCGCTGGTCTGGACGGGATACAGGACCGCAGGTGTATTGTCATTTTGGTCCTTAATGAAAACGTTTATCGTGCAGGAAGCAGAGAGTGGGGGGTCGCCTCCATCTCGAGCTATCACCTTGATTTGGAAGTGAACTGACTGTTCATAATCGAAGAGACGCGATGTGAAGAGCTCCCCAGTTTCTGAGTTGATGGTGAGAAAAGAGAACACTTCTGTATGTGTGTCCTTTGAAATTTGGAACAGGACTTTAGCATTAGGGCCAGCATCAGCGTCCTCGGCTTTCACTTTCATGACAAACGTTCCAGTTGGTTGGTTTTCCAAAATGTTGGCGTTGTAGTCACTCTGCATAAAAGTGGGAGGGTTGTCATTTATATCATTAACCACGATCGTTAGAACTTTAACACTGGAGAGTGAGGGGGAGCCCGCGTCCATGGCAGTGATGGTGATGTTATACCCGGGCTGAAGCTCTCTGTCTAGTGTTCCATCAGTCACTAACATATAATAGTTCTTCACCTCTGAAACAAATGTAAATGGGACATTTTCTGGGATCGTGCATGTGACGTGCCCACTGCTTCCAGTGTCCATGTCATAAATATTAATCAGAGCAACCATGGTGCCTGGTTTAGCATCTTCACCTACGTTGGCAGAGGCTGACTTTATTTCTATCACGGGCTCATTGTCATTTACGTCAATGACGTCAATTATAAGTTTACAGTGGGAGGCCTGACCGCCGCCATCTTTAGCCTGGACATCCAACTCGTGCGTACTAGCCTCCTCATAGTCAATAAGACCGACCACCCGTACTTCTCCAGTCAAGGGGTTCATGTCAAGAACCCCTGCGATCTTGTCTGACAGGTGGCTAAAAGAATAAATTATCTCCCCATAAACACCTTCATCCAGGTCCGTGGCGTTCAGTGTCAATATGACCGTCCCTATGGCAGCGTTCTCTGGCACAGACGCTTTGTAAACTCGCTGGCTAAAAACTGGGACGTTGTCATTGGCATCCAACACTCGGACGTGTATAGTGGCGGTTCCTGATCTGACTGGATTCCCCCCGTCGATTCCATTGATTTTCAGCACATGCTCAGCCTTCGCCTCCCGGTCCAGGGGCTTTTTAAGAACAAGTTCCGGATAGGCATTGCCGTTTATTTGAGTGCTCATTTCCAGGGCAAAATGATCACTCAGGCTCAGTTTATATTCGCGTATTGAGTTGGTGCCCAGATCGGGGTCGTGCGCGCTCTCCAGAGGAAAGCGCCGCCCTAGAACTGTGGATTCGACTAAATCTAGATTTATGTCTCCGGCAGCAAACACTGGGCTGTTGTCATTGACATCTGCAATGTCCAAAACTAGGCTGTGAGCCTGGAGTGGAGCCTCCAGTAAGAGCTGATACTGCAGGACGCAGACAGCTGCTTGCGCGCAGAGCTCCTCTCGGTCTATCCGCTGGCTGATCAAAAGATTGCCTGACGCAGTGTCCAGTTCACACAGCTGGCCGGTTCCTTCAGCAACAACCCGAGCTCGACGAGCGCCAAGCTCCGTCACCTTCAACCCCAGATCGCGCGCAACATTCCCGATAACAGAGCCCCGCTGCATCTCCTCTGGAAGGACGTAACGGACTTCTCCAAGCGAAAGAGCAAAAAGGAGGCCAAGGGATAAAAAACGCAGCCATCGTTTGAAGTTTTGTGGTTGGTCCATTGTTAAACATGCCTTCAGAGACAAATGTGCTGTCGACATCATAGATAAATCCAACACATCTACATCCGAATATGGAGCTGAAAATGCGGCTGTAACACTCCGAGTCTCTGCTCAGTTCTCAGCTGAGTTATTCATGCTCTATTAAGAAATCTGTCTGCTTGGATCCCTCTCTCTATTCCCATTTCACCACTGCTCTCTCTTCCCTCACTCTCTCTCCCTCTCCCTCACTCGCGCACACAGTCCTCCCTCTCCAACAAACACCCACGCAGGCGCACACAGCCCGCGGCTCCAACCCAATACTCCAGTTCCACTGACACAGATAGGGTGAGACACGCCATCCACAGCATTCATGAGTCAGATATTACAAAAGAGCGTCACCAAGAGACTAAGAGGACAATTGCAACAGTGGGCAACGGAAGGCAACGAGATATGTGCGGGATATTTTTGAGTATAATTTTGCACCACATGCAACCAAGATAAGACCAGAATAAATCAGATTGTGCGGAGTGAATAATACAATATGGGCTGAGTAACAGTGCTGCAGAATAGACAGAGTCAATACTTGTCCTAATTGTTGAATTTAATTTAAATGTATTGTTTTGTTTTAATAGAAAAACATGACATTGCAATAAACTGACAATGTAGAACCTGTAGACTTGCTGTCTCTCTCTCTCTCTCTCTTTCCCAGATGACACACTGAGGAGAAGATGGCTGTGAAAACCACCTCCCACCAGCAGAGGGCCATCGAAAATATATACAATCCATTCAAGTATGACGCAACTTCCTGTGTTTCTGAGCCAAACTCACAGTTGATCCAGCTCGAAAGAGCTAATTCCCCCAGGGTGTGATTTGATAGGCACATGATTAAACACGGTTAAATCTGCTGCAGCTTGGTTACTGTTATCACTGAAAGCACAACAAAAACTTAAATGAAAGAAGAAAAATACAGGTGATGACTATTTATTGTTCAAATAATAAATATTATATCAGCAACAGTGAAAATAATTAAAAAGTATGCAGATATAGTGGTCCATCCAGAAATGTGACACAAGACTCATAAGAGAGAGGGGGGAGGGGGGTTGACTGTGTGAGGGGGGACAAAAGTAAAAAGTTGAATGTTGAATCCTTCCTTTCATGAAAATGAGATTTCATTCTGTCAGATTAAACTAATTGATAGAGAGTTCAGAGGCCTAAACAACACTTCAACAAACAGTGTTTCAGCACCAAAGACAGAGGTAGACAGCAGCAATGGTCAGAGTGACTGAGTGAGAAAGAGAGAGAGACAGAAAATACTGCAGACGTTTTACACATCAGGGACACATGATATGAATCATGTTCCTACCTCAGGAGAATCATTTCCATGTTTTGAATCAAAACCACCTTAATTAATGATTTTTTTAACGCTGACAGAAACTCAAACAATGCTGCACCTTTACTGAAGCTTGTCAGCAAAACTTATAACGTTCTCTCAATATGTGTAATATTTTGTTAATGTGAGGACCCAGAATGTATTCTATCATGTACACTTCATTCCTTCACACTGTCAACCAAAACATAGCAGCACACATAATCAAATGAATGATCAAAGACCAGACCTGTGGAATTCACCTGAAAATAAACTCAAAGAGAGAAACTAAGTGACTCATGTTCAGCAAACTCATATCCTGAGAGGAAAAATTATTAATCGTCTCATTGCTCTCTTTAGATCAAGGTTTGGTTTCCACAGTGAAAATACTGGACAATACATTGATGACACACATGATAATGAATTAAAGTCACATATTAACAGCACTTCATTGTGCAAGCTCTGTCACCGCAGACCTGTCCATGTCACAGACAACACCGTCCAGACTGACAAACCTTTCTTTTCCCTCTCCATATTTAAATTGTCTTTATTTGTCTTTTTGTTGCAGGCACAAAGAGGGAGAGCAAGAGAGAGATGGTTCTTAACTATAGAATCTGCAGTCAGACGTCACAGCTGTTAACCACTGAGATAAACAACCAACAGCAGTTCTACGTGCAGGGCACATACGAAAATCACCAACCAACATATTTTTGAGCATAACATCAAAAGCATGAACTGAGATCTTTGAGCATCCTGATTCTAATGTCAGACAAATGATCGCCATTCAAACACCAGTCTAACTCTGCTTTTCAAACACAAATCATTATGAGCCAAACAATAACATAAAATGAAGAAACTATTATTGAAATAATTTTGCTGAATTGCAAGTGGGTACAATTTAGATTAAAGGAAACTATGAGCAGACATTCAGTGTAGAATAATCCTAATGACGTTAGTTTCATCTAAATTGTAGTTTTCTTTAGCCAAGGAAAGCCCCTTTATATTTACATTGAGAGGGTTGTTTACATGACTCCAGCCTTGATAAGCTAAACAACCTTTGAGATTTTATGACAACTGAAGGCTACAGCAGGTTAACTTTCATGTTTGGAATCAGGTGAGGGGTGTCCATCGTCAACACTAAGTAAAAAATACTGATTTTTTTAAACCATTCACTAAACAAAATGCATAAAACACGGGAAAATTAATGAAAAAAGACAACAAATATATGGAGCTTAAAACACAAGTGGAAAGAATTCTTATAGTGGGTTTAATGGTGAATATGGAAATGAGCTTTGTCTCTGTCAGATATCTCATTGATCTGGAGTTCAAGAGGCCTCAACAATACTTGAACAAATAGTGTTTCAGCACCAAGGACAGAGGAAGACAGAAGCAACGCTCAGAGACACTGCGAGAAAAAGAGCCAGAGACAGAAAATACTGCAGACGTTTTACATTATCAATGACAGATGATATGCATCATGTTCCTACCTCAGGAGAATCATTTAAATCCCCAAACGCATCAACAAAGTCAGAGGGACTTTTCCTCAGAGTCTGGTCAGCAGGCAGAGTGTTGTCATTGTAAGAAGTCACGAACTTAAAGTCACTGGTTCTGGAACCTGTTGTCAGGTAGGCGTCATAATTGTAAGTGCTGCGTAAAGTTCCTGTGCCGTCAACATCTGCGTAATTAGGAGGCAGATAAGCGCTGGGGATGGCGACAGCTCCGTCAAACAACATTCTGGGTTTTCTCCTGCGACAGAACCTCACACCGAGGATGATGATGATGAAGGTCAAGAAGAAGGTGGACACAGACACCAGCGCGATGATCAGGTAAGAGGTCAGTTTGGAATTCTTCTCATCATAAGAAATGTCCTTCAGCTCTGGCACCTCAGCCAAGTTATCAGAAATAAGGAGATACATGGAACAGGTGGCAGACAGAGAGGGCTGTCCGTTATCTTTCACCGCCACGATAAGGTTCTGTTTCATGCTGTCAGACTCAGAAATGTCCCGCTGTGTCCTGATCTCTCCGCTGTGGACACCGATGGTGAAAAGTCCCGGATCAGTGGATTTCACGATGTGATAGGACAGCCAGGCGTTCTGTCCGGAGTCCGCGTCCACCGCGATCACTTTGGACACCAGAGAGCCTCCGTGTGCAGCTTTGGGGACCAGCTCGGTCATGAAGGAGTTGCCCTCCGGGGCGGGGTACAGGATCTGAGGAGAGTTGTCGTTCACATCCGATATGAACACGCTGACGGTCACGTTGCTGCTGAGCGGAGGAGAACCGTTGTCTCTGGCCACCACGTGGACTTTAAAGCTCCGGAACTGTTCATAATCAAACGACCTCACAGCGTGGATCACCCCCGTGTCTCCGTTAACGGACACATAGGAGGACACCGGGGCACCGTTCACCTCCCCGGCTAACAGAGAATACACCACGGTGCCGTTTTGTCTCCAGTCGGGGTCTCGAGCAGTAACGGAACATAACGTGGAGCCAGGTTTGTTATTTTCAGTCACATATGCGCTGTAGGACTGTTCCTCAAACACAGGTGGGTTGTCGTTGATGTCAGCTACAGATAACTGAACAGTTTTAGAGGAGGACAGAGGAGGAGAGCCCTCGTCAGTGGCAGTGATTGTAATGTTGTAATCTGACACTAGTTCACGGTCCAGTTGTCCTGTGGTCACCAGAGAATAATAGTTTTTAATAGAGGGAACTAACTTAAAAGGGATATTCTGTTGAATGGAGCAGCGAACCTGTCTGTTATTCTCAGAGTCTCTGTCTTGTACGTTAATGATGCCCACCTCTGAACCAGATGGGGTGTCTTCAGGTATGGGGTTACTCAGAGATTTCAAATTAACAACGGGGGCGTTGTCATTCACATCAGTGATAGATATTACCACCTTAGCATAGGATGAAAGGCCTAACCCGTCTTTCGCTTTAATGCGTATTTCAAATGATTTAGTAGTTTCAAAGTCAACTGCACCGATTACTCGAATGTCCCCCAATTTTCGATCGATACTAAATATTTTCTTCACATCTTCAGTGACGTGTCCAAAATCATACGTCACATCTCCGTTCACTCCCTCATCTGCATCAGTCGCGCTCACTGTGACCACCACAGTGTCTAAAGGAGAGTTCTCCGGCAGACTGGCTTTATAAACGGCCTGGCTGAACACTGGGGCGTTATCATTAGCATCCAGCACAGTGACGTGTATAACTACGGTACCTGATCTCTGAGGAGAGCCCCCATCTAGAGCCGTGAGGAGCAGATTCATGTCTCCTAGCTTTTCACGATCAAGCTCCTTATCAAGAACAAGCTCGAGTGTGTTTCCACTAGAAGCTAAAATGAAATTATCGTTCTTCGTCAAGCTGTATTGTTGAACTGAATTCTGTCCTACATCCGCATCATGCGCCTCCTCGATCACAAAACGAGCCCCCCTGTCAGCAGACTCTCGAATTTCGAAATTGATTATTTCTTCGTTAAACTGCGGTGAGTTATCATTAATATCCTGAATGTGGAGACTGATCCGATGGAGCTCGAGGGGATTCTCCAGCACGAGCTCGTGCTTCAGGACGCACGAAGCCTTTTCGCCACAAAGCCCCTCTCGGTCGATCCTGTCAGCAACAACCAGTTCTCCGGTGTTCAGACTGATGTCACAATAACGTTCGTCAGTCCCGTCGGTGTCGATTCGGGCTCTTCTGCTTGACAGCGCACCCGTTTGCAGCCCGAGGTCCTTGGCTATGTTCCCAATAACCGATCCTCGCTTCATCTCCTCAGGGAAAGAATAGCTCAGGTCTCCGTGTGCGAGGTGCGAAAAAAGGAGGAGGAAACAGACCAAGCGCGGCTGAAACACGATCATCTTCGAATCCATTTTACACCATAAGTTACCGAGTTGAAGAATGAACCCAAAAAAGACAGTCCAACCTCCTAACACGAACAACTGCGGATGATTGCGCGAATGGAGAGCACCACAATGCGTGTCCACACCAATGGGTGGAGGAATGCAACTATCTTACGCCTGGTGTATAGCGCCACCGTGAGCCAGAATTGTTTTTAACGCTGACAGAAACTCAAAACAATGCTGCAAAACAAGCTTGTCAGCAAAACGTATAACGTTCTCTCAATATGTGTAATATTTTGTTAATGTAAGGACCCAGAATGTATTCTATCATGTACACTTCATTCCTTCACACTGTCAAACAAAACATAGTAGCACACACATAATCAAAATGAATGATCAAAGACCAGACCTGTGGAATTCACCTGAAAATAAACTCAGGGAGAACAGCCTTCAAGCGAACCAATGTGCACAGAAATATCTGTGTTGCCTAGAAGGCACTCATTCTTTAACCATGACCTAAAACCACCTGCTTCAAAACCTGAGTGAATTGTTATGAAAAAAGTGACTCATGTTCAGCAAACTCATATCCTGAGAAGAAAAATTATTAATGGTCTCATTGCTCTCTTTAGATCAAGGCTTGGTCTCCACAGTGAAAATACTGGACAATATATTGATGACACACAAGATAATGAATTAAAGTCACATATTAACAGCACTTCATTGTGCAAGCTCTGTCACCGCAGACCTGTCCATGTCACAGACAACACCGTCCAGACTGACAAACCTTTCTTTTCCCCCTCCATATTTAAATTTTCTTTATTTGTCTTTTTGTTGCAGACACAAAGAGGGAGAGCAAGAGAGAGATGGTTCTTAACTATAGAATCTGCAGTCAGACCCGATGGAGCTCGAGGGGATTCTCCAGCACGAGCTCGTGCTTCAGGACGCACGAAGCCTTTTCGCCACAAAGCCCCTCTCGGTCGATCCTGTCGGCAACAACCAGTTCTCCGTTGTTCAGGCTGATGTCACAATAACGTTCGTCAGTCCCGTCGGTGTCGATTCGGGCTCTTCTGCTTGACAGCGCACCCGTTTGCAGCCCGAGGTCCTTGGCTACGTTCCCAATAACCGATCCTCGCTTCATCTCCTCAGGGAAAGAATAGCAGGTCTCCGTGTGCGAGGTGCGAAAAAAGGAGGAGGAAACAGACCAAGCGCGGCTGAAACACGATCATCTTCGAATCCATTTTACACCATAAGTTACCGAGATGAAGAATAAACCCAAAAAAGACAGTCCAACCTCCTAACACGAACAACTGCGGATGATTGCGCGAATGGAGAGCACCACAATGCGTGTCCACACCAATGGGTGGAGGAATGCAACTATCTTACGCCTGGTGTATAGCGCCACCGTGAGCCAGAATTGTTTTTAACGCTGACAGAAACTCAAAACAATGCTGCAAAACAAGCTTGTCAGCAAAACGTATAACGTTCTCTCAATATGTGTAATATTTTGTTAATGTAAGGACCCAGAATGTATTCTATCATGTACACTTCATTCCTTCACACTGTCAAACAAAACATAGTAGCACACACATAATCAAAATGAATGATCAAAGACCAGACCTGTGGAATTCACCTGAAAATAAACTCAGGGAGAACAGCCTTCAAGCGAACCAATGTGCACAGAAATATCTGTGTTGCCTAGAAGGCACTCATTCTTTAACCATGACCTAAAACCACCTGCTTCAAAACCTGAGTGAATTGTTATGAAAAAAGTGACTCATGTTCAGCAAACTCATATCCTGAGAAGAAAAATTATTAATGGTCTCATTGCTCTCTTTAGATCAAGGCTTGGTCTCCACAGTGAAAATACTGGACAATATATTGATGACACACAAGATAATGAATTAAAGTCACATATTAACAGCACTTCATTGTGCAAGCACTGTCACCGCAGACCTGTCCATGTCACAGACAACACCGTCCAGACTGACAAACCTTTCTTTTCCCCCTCCATATTTAAATTTTCTTTATTTGTCTTTTTGTTGCAGACACAAAGAGGGAGAGCAAGAGAGAGATGGTTCTTAACTATAGAATCTGCAGTCAGACATCACAGCTGTTAACCACAGAGATAAACAACCAAACAGCAGTTCTACGTGCAGGGCACATACGAAAATCACCAACCAACATATTTTTGAGCATAACATCAAAAGCATGAACTGAGATCTGTGAGCGTCCTGATTCTAATCTCACACAAATGATCGCCATTCAAACACCAGTCTAACTCTGCTTTTCAAACACAAATCATTATGAGCCAATCTATAACATAAAATGAAGAAACTATTATTAACTGGATGAAATAATTTTGTTGAATTGCCAGTGGGTACAATTTAGATTAAATGAAACTATGAGCAGACATTCAGTGTAGAATAATCCTAATGACGTTAGTTTCATCTAAATTGTAGATTTCTTTAGCCAAGGAAAGCCTCTTTATATTTACATTAATAAGTATTTTACACTGAGAGGGTCCTCTTTATGGAGTCCATCCTTGACAAGCTAAACAACCTTTGAGTTTTTATGACAACTGAAGGCTACAGCAGGTTAACTTTCATGTTTGGAGTCAGGTGAGGGGTGTCCATTTTCAACACTCGATATCACAAAGTTTTACACACTCTACATTTAACTGATGATTTGAAATCAAACTGTTAAATATCGATTATTTGCTGCTGGAAACTTATTTGAATTGTTGAACAATATAATCTCAGTGTCGATATTTGCAAGCATTTTCTATTTGTTAATGTAAAGGTAAAAATACTGATTTTTTTAACCATTCACGAAACAAAATGCATAAAACACAGGACAATTAATGAAAAAAGACAACAAATATATGGAGCTTAAAACAATGGTGGAAACAATTCTTATAGTGGGTTTGAATATGGAAATGAGCTTTGTCTCTGTCAGATATTTCATTGATCTGGAGTTCAAGAGGCCTCAACAATACTTCAACAAATAGTGTTTCAGCACCAAGGACAGAGGAAGACAGAAGCAACGCTCAGAGACACTGCGAGAAAAAGAGCGAGAGACAGAAAATACTGCAGACGTTTTACATTATCAATGACACATGATATGAATCATGTTCCTACCTCAGGAGAATCATTTAAATCCCCAAATGCATCAACAAAGTCAGAGGGACTTTTCCTCAGAGTCTGGTCAGCAGGCAGAGTGTTGTCATTGTAAGAAGTCACGAACTTAAAGTCACTGGTTCTGGAACCTGTTGTCAGGTAGGCGTCATAATTGTAAGTGCTGCGTAAAGTTCCTGTGCCGTCAACATCTGCGTAATTAGGAGGCAGATAAGCGCTGGGGATGGCGACAGCTCCGTCAAACAACATTCTGGGTTTTCTCCTGCGACAGAACCTCACACCGAGGATGATGATGATGAAGGTCAAGAAGAAGGTGGACACAGACACCAGCGCGATGATCAGGTAAGAGGTCAGTTTGGAATTCTTCTCATCATAAGAAATGTCTTTCAGCTCTGGCACCTCAGCCAAGTTATCAGAAATAAGGAGATACATGGAACAGGTGGCAGACAGAGAGGGCTGTCCGTTATCTTTCACCGCCACGATAAGGTTCTGTTTCATGCTGTCAGACTCAGAAATGTCCCGCTGTGTCCTGATCTCTCCGCTGTGGACACCGATGGTGAAAAGTCCCGGATCAGTGGATTTCACGATGTGATAGGACAGCCAGGCGTTCTGTCCGGAGTCCGCGTCCACCGCGATCACTTTGGACACCAGAGAGCCTCCGTGTGCAGCTTTGGGGACCAGCTCGGTCATGAAGGAGTTGCCTTCCGGGGCGGGGTACAGGATCTGAGGAGAGTTGTCGTTCACATCCGATATGAACACGCTGACGGTCACGTTGCTGCTGAGCGGAGGAGAACCGTTGTCTCTGGCCACCACGTGGACTTTAAAGCTCCGGAACTGTTCATAATCAAACGACCTCACAGCGTGGATCACCCCCGTGTCTCCGTTAACGGACACATAGGAGGACACCGGGGCACCGTTCACCTCCCCGGCTAACAGAGAATACACCACGGTGCCGTTTTGTCTCCAGTCGGGGTCTCGAGCAGTAACGGAACATAACGTGGAGCCAGGTTTGTTATTTTCAGTCACATATGCGCTGTAGGACTGTTCCTCAAACACAGGTGGGTTGTCGTTGATGTCAGCTACAGATAACTGAACAGTTTTAGAGGAGGACAGAGGAGGAGAACCCTCGTCAGTGGCAGTGATTGTAATGTTGTAATCTGACACTAGTTCACGGTCCAGTTGTCCTGTGGTCACCAGAGAATAATAGTTTTTAATAGAGGGAACTAACTTAAAAGGGACATTCTGTTGAATGGAGCAGCGAACCTGTCTGTTATTCTCAGAGTCTCTGTCTTGTACGTTAATGATGCCCACCTCTGAACCAGATGGGGTGTCTTCAGGTATGGGGTTACTCAGAGATTTCAAATTAACAACGGGGGCGTTGTCATTCACATCAGTGATAGATATTACCACCTTAGCATAGGATGAAAGGCCTAACCCGTCTTTCGCTTTAATGCGTATTTCAAATGATTTAGTAGTTTCAAAGTCAACTGCACCGATTACTCGAATGTCCCCCAATTTTCGATCGATACTAAATATCTTCTTCACATCTTCAGTGACGTGTCCAAAATCATACGTCACATCTCCGTTCACTCCCTCATCTACATCAGTCGCGCTCACTGTGACCACCACAGTGTCTAAAGGAGAGTTCTCCGGCAGACTGGCTTTATAAACGGCCTGGCTGAACACTGGGGCGTTATCATTAGCATCCAGCACAGTGACGTGTATAACTACGGTACCTGATCTCTGAGGAGAGCCCCCATCTAGAGCTGTGAGGAGCAGATTCATGTCTCCTAGCTTTTCACGATCAAGCTCTTTATCAAGAACAAGCTCGAGTGTGTTTCCACTCGAAGCTAAAATGAAATGATCGTTCTTCGTCAAGCTGTATCGTTGAACTGAATTCTGTCCTACATCGGCATCATGCGCCTCCTCGATCACAAAACGAGCTCCCCTGTCAGCAGACTCTCGAATTTCGAAATTGATTATTTCTTCGTTAAACTGCGGTGAGTTATCATTAATATCCTGAATGTGGAGACTGATCCGATGGAGTTCGAGGGGATTCTCCAGCACGAGCTCGTGCTTCAGGACGCACGAAGCCTTTTCGCCACAAAGCCCCTCTCGGTCGATCCTGTCGGCAACAACCAGTTCTCCGGTGTTCAGGCTGATGTCACAATAACGTTCGTCAGTCCCGTCGGTGTCAATTCGGGCTCTTCTGCTTGACAGCGCACCCGTTTGCAGCCCGAGGTCCTTGGCTACGTTCCCAATAACCGATCCTCGCTTCATCTCCTCAGGGAAAGAATAGCTCAGGTCTCCGTGTGCGAGGTGCGAAAAAAGGAGGAGGAAACAGACCAAGCGCGGCTGAAACACGATCACCTTCGAATCCATTTTACACCATAAGTTACCGAGTTGAAGAATGAACCCAAAAAAGACAGTCCAACCTTCTAACACGAACAACTGCGGGTGACTGCGCGAATGGAGAGCACCACAATGCGTGTCCACACCAATGGGTGGAGGAATGCAACTATCTTACGCCTGGTGTATAGCGCCACCGTGAGTTTGAATTAAAAAAAAAAAAAAACATTCACAGAAAAACAAGTAACGCTTCATTATGACTTTACTTTGTCAGTCTCTGTTATGGAAGTTGGCACCAGATATATGTATTCGTTAAGCATGACTTAAGATCACCTGCTTTAAAATCTGACAGTTTTTAATGAGCAAAGTGACTCATGTTCAGCAAACTCACATCCTGAGAAGAAAAAATTATTATTAGTCTCTTGGCTCTGTTTTGGTCAAGGCTTGGTCTCTGCAGTGAAATGACTGAACAATATACTGATAATACACATGGCAATGAATTAAAGTCACTTATTAACATGACATTGATGATAAAACACAGTCACAGCAGACCTATCCAGGTCACAGACAGCACCATTCAGACCAGCAAACTTTATCCCTCTTCAAATTTACATCGTCCTCACTGTAGTCACAACATCAACTAATACAAACAAAACCACCAGGAATAAAACACAGATCAATAGATTATAGCGGACTACATTCAAATAATAACAATACACAGGCAACTTGTTTTCTGTGTCTACGTATATGATTTTAATCCAGTAAGTATATGAATAAAATATACTTCCATGGGCAAAACCAGGATAAAACTTGAAATGAATCTCTCGTGCAGGCACAAAGAGAGATTTGATTTGTAACTATAGAATCTTCACTCAGTCATCACAACTATTAACCAATGCAATAACCAACAGAAGTTCTATATATAGGTCACATAAGACAAACACCAATCAACATATTTTGAGCAATACACTCATGCCCTCTGATGCTTTCCATCAAATGCAAGAACTCACATCTCTCAGTGTCCTATTTCAGGATCAACACAAATGATCACCATTCAAACAATAGTCTGACTAACTGAGCTGTGCATGGAAATAAAAAGTCTGATACGAAAGTTCATGCTGAGACCAAATTTCCCCCCAATCTGTTTCACATGACCACTGCATTTCAAATACCAATCACTATAAACCCAAATAAACACAATATAAAGAAGCGATTATATAATAGAAAAACTGCGTTATGAAGGGATGATTAGAAAATATATTTGTTAAATATCTTTTAACACCCCATTGCAAACCTACCTCAATAGATTAACATAATAATAGCATAGTGGATATTTGCATTCACAATGTATTCATTATTTCAAAGGGCTAAATAGAGATGAGAAAAATGTTTGAATTATTTAATTAAAACCGCAGGACAGTTGAGTAATAAGTCAGAAAATATGTGGAGCTTAAAAAGAACAAGAGAAAAAAAAATCATTATGCATTAATATTGGTTATTTTCTTATCAAGGAAAAATGACCGTAGGCTGTGTAAGAAAAAAAATAAGGGAAAATAGTTCAAGAGGACTAAACAATGCGTCAGAAATTTTTTTCCAGCACCAATGATAGAGGAAGACAGCAGCAATGGTGAGGATAAGTGAGGCAGTGAGAAGGAGAGGGAGACAGACCGAGGGCAGCAACTGACAAATTTTTAAGTTGCAAATTCAAAATGTTTTAATGAGAATTTGACACCCAGTCTTACCTCTGGAGAAGAATCACAGTCTCCAAAGGCATCAGCAAAGTCAGAGGGACTTTTCCTCAGAGTCTTGTCAGCAGGCAGAGTGTTGTCATTGTATGACGTCACGAACTTAAAGTCACTGGTTCTGGAACCTGTTGTCAGGTAGGCGTCATAATTGTAAGTGCTGCGTAAAGTTCCTGTGCCGTCAACATCTGCGTAGTTAGGAGGCAGATAAGCGCTGGGGATGGCGACAGCTCCGTCAAACAACATTCTGGGTTTTCTCCTGCGACAGAACCTCACACCGAGGATGATGATGATGAAGGTCAAGAAGAAGGTGGACACAGACACCAGCGCGATGATCAGGTAAGAGGTCAGTTTGGAATTCTTCTCATCATAAGAAATGTCCTTCAGCTCTGGCACCTCAGCCAAGTTATCAGAAATAAGGAGGTACATGGAACAGGTGGCAGACAGAGAGGGCTGTCCGTTATCTTTCACCGCCACGATAAGGTTCTGTTTCATGCTGTCAGACTCAGAAATGTCCCGCTGTGTCCTGATCTCTCCGCTGTGGACACCGATGGTGAAAAGTCCCGGATCAGTGGATTTCACGATGTGATAGGACAGCCAGGCGTTCTGTCCGGAGTCCGCGTCCACCGCGATCACTTTGGACACCAGAGAGCCTCCGTGTGCAGCTTTGGGGACCAGCTCGGTCATGAAGGAGTTGCCCTCCGGGGCGGGGTACAGGATCTGAGGAGAGTTGTCGTTCACATCCGATATGAACACGCTAACGGTCACGTTGCTGCTGAGCGGAGGAGAACCGTTGTCTCTGGCCATCACGT